>ML260325.1:1555-18406 GCA_005239495.1 Nicotiana undulata | reverse complement strand
TGGTCACACCTGCGGTTCCGCAGGTGCGTAAAAACACCGCAGGTGCGAGTTTTGTGTGGCTGAACCATCTTCGAAGGGGCGACAATTCCTCGCAGACGCGAGGTCGCTCTTGCGTCCAAAAATCCGCAGGTGCGGAATCACTGAAGCCTTTATGCACATTTTCACTGCTTTTTTTCCAACTTTCAGTCCAATTCAACACCAACCTTCATAGCATCATTTCCCTAAAAATTGAGCAATTATACACTAACAACGACCTCAAATTATCATTTAACCATACAAAATCTAATGAGAAAAGGCTAAAATGAGTGGTAAAATCACCACTCATCAGAGGGAAATGATCACCCCTGCGGAAGAAAGGCCTGGGACCCTGGGCTCGCACCTGCGGATTTGGGAGTCACACCAGCGGTCCCGCTCCTGTGGAGGGAGGGCCGCACCTGGGGGGAAATCGCACCAGCGAATGCTGGACCGTACCTGCGGTCACGTGCCTGCAGCCTGGGTCTCGCGCCTGCGGACTTTGGGCAAGGGGGCTGGGGATCGCACTTGCGAGGCTGGGACCGCAGGGGCGGTCCCGCAGCTATGGCTGGGCAACCGCACCTGCGGTCACACCAGCTGCTGTGCACCAGCAGTGGTTTTTGCTGGTTTTTGGCCTCGCGCGGGGTCCGAGAGGCACCTGAACCCACCCGAGCCCCCGTCCAAAAATACCAACAAGTCCCAAATCATAAAACGGACTTGCTCGAGCTAAAACTCGAAATCACCCTCCAAAACCCCTAATTCAACACTTAAGAACTTTGAAATTCTAGGATTCTATAATGATGCGCCAAACCGACCCACACAACTCGGAACGACTTCAAACTTTGCAGACAAGTTATAACTGACACAACGGAACTATTCCCGGTCTCGGAATTTCATTCGGACCTCGGGAACATAAAATCACCTTTCAAGCCAAAGTTCAAATACTTTAAAAACCTCAAAAGTTCATTAACTCTAGTTTTCCTCATTTTGATCGGAAACCAATCAAATCAAGTCCGTTTTACACCAAATTTCACAGATATGACAAATAACATATAATAAACCTGTTCCAGGCTCTGGAACCATAATACGGGCCCGGTAACATTGTTTTCACACCATTATTCATTTTCCAATCCTTTATTATTTCCTGAAAACAATTTTCTTTAAAAATTTATTTCTCGGGCTTGGGACCTCGAAATTCGATTCCGGGCATACGCCCAAGTCCCATATTTTCTTACGGACCCTCCGGGACCATCACATCACGGTTCCGGGTCCGTTTACCAAAAATGTTGACCAAAGTCAATTTTATTCATTTGATTATCACAAATCCCATTTTTCCTTTAATTTCAATATAAAGACTTCCCGGCTACACGCCCGGGCTGCACACGCATATCGAGGTAAGATTAACGGAGGCTTTCGGGGCCTCAAAACATAGATTTAGCTAGAATTACATTAGGATGACCTTTTGGGTCATCACAGACACTGGGGCCTGAGAGCTGCTGGCCCCATCTGCTGACTGCTGAACAACTGATGCTGTGGTCGGGGCAGCTTTGTCCACCAAGGAGCGGTGTATAGCAATCTATATCTGCTCCTCCTCTGCTGCCTCTGCCTCTGTGGGGATTGCAACCCCCTTTCCCTTCTCTTGAGGGCCCTGCTCATCATCTGACCAAGAAGACTCCCCTTCTGACTCCTCACCCTCGGACGCTAAAGAATGTACGGAATCCTCTCCAGAGGATACAACAACTAGTGCAGGGGCTGTTTGGGCTGTCATAAGAGTGGAGAAATCAAGCCCTAGCCCATGCTCGGAGGTTCCCTCTCCCTGCGCCCCTTCTTTAGGCAAGAGGGATGAGAAATCAAATTCCACGTGCTGCACCTTGTGGAGCTCCGTCTTCAAATTGGACACATCGGTCCGGATATCTGGTAGGTCCCCAACTTCACCGCGCTCGACCTTCTCAATTCTGGCCTCAAGGCCCTTGAGGCGACCCTCGTATAACACGTGATGCTCCTGTAGAGCGGTCAGTGAAGACTGAATGGGCGTGAGGGCCTGCCGGATCAATGTGGGAATTTCTCTCAAGAGTTTGTCTACCTTAGCATTGGTGTGTTGAGCTAGGAGACCAAGCTGGGAGAGAACATGCAGCGGAATAGCCGATGGAACACTGGTATGGGCAACGAGCTATGGAGTAGTGGTGGATGGCTCTGCTGTAGAGGGTGCCCGAGCAGTCTGAGAATCTGAGGGCTCTGCCTCAGTAGAAGTAGGCATCTGAATCTCTGGAGGAGCAGCTACCACCCTGGGTCCCACATCACTAATACGAGTGATGTTAATATCTTTGTCAGCTTCCCTCTTCTTGTCACATGCAGGTAATAGAGGAACCTTAGAGGCTCGTCATAAGGCAGTGATTAAGCAGGGAAATGGGAATGAAGTCTGTTTCTGCCATGCCCGATTCCAATTTCTTGGAAGATAATGTCACTCACATCGATGGTCATCCCCGACATAATACAAGTAATGAAAATAGCTTTCTCAATGCTTATCTCTGTCTCGTTCCTGGTGGGGATCAGACGGGAAGTGATGAAGGCGAGCCATAATCTCCTTTATCTTGTGAGATCTTCCTTGTAGATTTTATGTCTAGAATCAATCCAGGCCGGGGTCCCTCTTGCAATCACATAAGCAACCCAAGCACATTCGCCATCTTTATTGGCTAATTTGGCATCGTATTCTGCCGTGCTGGGGCACGTGGTTGAAAGGTATTGTGCATGGATGGCTTCTCGGTGGCACTCCACTTCTACTCCCCGAACTAAAACTTACTCACTGAAAATTTTGTTCTGTTTGTGGTGGGCATTCCTGGAGGCTCCATATGAGGCATAGAATTCCCTCACCATAGTTTCGTTGTATTCTCCGAGTGGCTCAGTGAAGCACTCCCATTTTCTAGTCCTGATGTTTTCTAGAATATGGGGGTATCATTCTTGAAGGCCATTTAGATTCAACCTCTTTTCAGGTAGGATCTTTCTCTTTTCAATTCCCACCCGATATAGCTCTCTAAATAGGGGAATAGGGAATCGGAGCTGGTAGTCGTCCCCCTGCTTCCTCCGCACTTCAGCCGCCAAATCCACCTCCGGCTCAGTAGCCCCCTCATCAGACTGGGAGGAACTTTCAACAATATCTTGTGGAGGTGCTTGGCATGCACGTTTGGGTGGAGGTGCTTGCCCGCTTGAGGAGGCCCTCTTAGCAGCGGAAGATGTATTCTTGCGAGGCATTTCTGCACAGAGAAAATATGTGTGAGTGAAAGGGCAGACAAAGTAAAAGAACTTACGAAAAGAAAAATAAAATAAAAGAAAATTTCCACTATGCGACGAGGTATGCGATCGCATAACCAAAATGCGAACCGCAGACACGTCGCATAAGTGCTCATAGCTTAGGAAAAGTCAAAAATGCGATGACATATGCGGTCGCGTATCCACTATGCGATTCGCATAGTCATCGCAGAATTGTGTTAAACAATGCAAGAGTAAAATGCGATCGCAGAACCCACCACATAGGTGTGTCTGCGATCGCAGACTGGTCGCAAAATAGAGGCCGTCTTGGGGGGTACACTATGCAAGAATGCGATGCAAATGCGATCTGTATTTCGACTATGCGATCGCAGATGCATCACATAGTCTGTCTTCCTCACCGAACCTAGGGCTCTATCTGAGACACAAATGCGGTCCGCATAGTCAAAATGCGGACTGCAGAATCCTTCAAATTCAATGCCTGAGCCCTAACCATGGCAGATTTTTGAATCCCAACTTCCCAAGCCCGATTTTTAGTTAAAATATACCCTTTTCCCCTCCCCTTTACGATCACACTCAGACCCAGATGGGAAAACACAGAAGAGAACACGAAAAACCTGAACTTCAATTCACACACACAGAGACAATAACTAAGGATCAAGAGAACAGAAATAAACAGGGGATGGAGAAGATGGGGAGGGTACATACCAGATGAGTAGTGAAGTGCACAAAGATGGAATGTGAATCCTTGAAGAATACGCTACTTCAACCGTTATCTTTTGTCTGGTGTTGCTTTTTTGTTTGTTCTTTTCTTTGTCTTTTTGTTTATAATTTGTTTTGTTTTCTTTTAAGTAAGAACGATAATGGGTGAAGTACTTACCTGGATCTGCGGTGAGTGTGGGACCGCATAATGTGATATGCGACCGCATATCCGTCATGCGGTGGCCTATTCATTAACTTTTCGGAGTTCAAAGTGCGGTGCCATATGCGATCGCATGCAACAAATGCGGTTTGCATAGTGCACAATAGCATCGTAGAGTTGACATGAATTCTTCCTAAACAATCTGCCTACGTCTGCGACCACAATGCATACCGCAGAGATGAAATGCGGTCGCATATGCGTCGCAGACTGGCCAAATTTTCCTCACTTGCCCTTCTCTTGCAATTTTACCCTGTTTCTATGTTCCTTTGAAACACATGCACTCACACACCCTGTAAATTGCTCAAAGAACCATATTTATTAACAAAAAACAAAAACGAAAAAGCCAAAATAGTGTTACCACACATAGGTTGCCTCCCATGAAGCGCTTGATTTAACGTCGCGACACGACGAAATTGGTATTCCCTTGGATTCATTCATCAGTGAGGCAAGGACCATCCTTGAGAGCCAATTGCTCTACAACATGCCTCTCGCTATTTGTACCCATGTAGTGTTTTATGCGTTGGCCATTGACTTTGAACGTACGAAGTCCGTCCTCAGTTGCTAGTTCCACAGCACCAAATGGAGAGATATTAACCACTTTGAAAGGGCCAGACCATTTGGATTTGAGTTTGCCCGGGAAGAGTTTGAGTCGAGAATTGAAGAGTAACACCAAGTCACCAGTGTGGAACTCCCGTTTCAAGATCTTCTTTTCATGGACGACCTTCATTCTTTCTTTATACATAGTTGCGCTCTCATAGGCATGGAAATAGAATTCCTCTATTTCATTGAGTTGACTGAGCCTCAAATTTGCAACTTCATTCCAGTCCAGGTTCAATTTATTGAGTGCCCGCATGGCTTTGTGCTCAAGCTCCACGGGTAGATGACATGCTTTTCCGAACACCAGCCTGTAAGGAGAAGTACCTATGGGAGTTTTGTATGCTATTCGGTAGGCCCATAATGCATCATCCAGCTTCCTTGACCAGTCGGTCCGGTTTGCATTCACTATTTTTGCTAGGATGTTTTTAATCTCCCGGTTGGAAACTTCTACTTGGCCACTCGACTGAGGATGATAACGCGTTGCCACCTTGTGCTTGACACCATACTTCTCCAATAGCCCATTGAAAGCCTTGTTACAAAAGTGAGAACCACCGTCGCTGAGAATTGCTCTAGGAGTGCCGAACCGTGTGAATATGTTTCTTTTCAAGAATGCGGTCACACTCCTAGCCTCATTGTTTGGCAAGGCAACAACTTCAACCCACTTGGATACATAGTCCACAGCTACCAGAATGTACTTCATCCCACAAGAACTTACAAAGGGTCCCATAAAGTCGATGCCCCATACGTCAAAGATCTCCACCTCCAATACAAAGTTCATTGGCATTTCGTGTCTCTTGGAGATTGATTCTTGTCGTTGGAATTGGTCACATGCTTTGACCATTTGATTAGCGTCATGATATAGAGATGGCCAATAGTATCCACATTCAAGCACTTTTGCCGCCGTCCGATTTCCTCCATGATGACCCCCCACCGGTGAGTCATGACATGCCTTTAGAATTGGCATTACCTCTTCTTCTGGGACACATCTTCTGATAATGTTGTCCGTACAGATGCGGAACAAGAATGGTTCCTCCCAATAGTATTGACGGCAATCCCTCAAAAACTTTTTCTTCTGATATGCTTTCAAGCCATCTGGAATGAGCTCACTCACCGAATAATTTGCAATATCGGCATACCGAGGAGATGAGGAAGAAGATAATGCCATAATATGCTCATCAGGAAAGGCATCATCGATATCTAGATCATCTTTCGGGCGCCCGTTTTCTTCAATTCGAGAGAGGTGGTATGAAACTTGATTTTTAGTGCCTTTCCGGTCATTAACTTCAAAGTCAAATTCTTGCAATAGAAGGACCCACCGGATTAACCTTGGCTTGGCATCTTTCTTCTCCATAAGGTAGCGAAGGGCAGCATGATCTGTGTAGACCACCACCTTGGATCCCAAAATATAAGCTCGAAATTTCTCAAAAGCATATACAATAGCAAGGAGTTCTTGCTCAGTCACTGTGTAGTTCATTTGGGCACCGTTGAGAGTTTTGCTTGCATAATAGATGGGGTGGAGAGCTTTGTTGTGCCTTTGACCCAAAATCGCTCCAATGGCTACACAACTAGCGTCACACATAAGCTCAAATGGGAGAGACCAATCTGGTGTGACAATAATGGGGCCCGTGGTGAGATTTTCTTTAAGCTCCTAAAATGCTTTGCGGCATTCATCATCGAACACGAACTTGGCATCTTTTTCAAGGAGTTTGCACATAGGGTTTGCAATTTTTGAAAAGTCCTTGATAAAGCGCTGATAAAAGCCGGCATGACCAAGAAAGCTTCGGATGCCCTTTACCGAAGTTGGAGGAGGGAGTTTGGAGATGACTTCAATCTTCGCCCGATCGACCTCAATGCCCCTTTTTGAAATTTTGTGCCCCAACACAATCCCTTCATCCACCATGAAGTGACATTTTTTCCAATTTAGCACAAGATTGGTTTCCTCACACCATTTTAGCACTTGTCGGAGGTTGTCAAGACAATGATCGAACGAGTCACCAACCACCGAGAAATCATCCATGAAAACTTCCAAGAAGTCCTCCACCATATCGGAGTAGATGGACATCATACATCGTTGAAATATGGTCGGAGCATTGCACAACCCAAAGGGCATCCGACTAAAAGCAAATGTGCCGTATGGTCAAGTGAAAGTGGTTTTCTCTTGATATTCCAAGGCTATGTTGATTTGATTGTAGCCGGAATACCCATCAAGGAAGCAATAGAAAGATCGTCCCGCTAGCCGATCAAGCATTTGATCAATAAAAGGCATAGGGAAATGATCCTTGCAAGTGGCATTGTTAAGCTTCCGGTAGTCCATGCATACTCTCCATCCGATGAGCGTCCGAGTAGGGATAAGTTCATTCTTCTCGTTGTGAATCACCGTCATGCCTCCCTTCTTGGGCACACATTGGACCGGACTCACCCACGGACTATCCGCAATGGGGTAGACAACCCCGGCATCCAACCATTTGATTATCTCTTTTTTGACCACCTCTTGCATCAAAGGATTTAATCTTCTTTGATGCTCCACACTCGGTTTGCTCCCTTCTTCCAATTGAATTTTGTGCTCGCATATTCCGGCGGGGATTCCTCGGATGTACGCTATTGTCCATCCAAGCACTTGTTAGTGCTCCCGCAAGACATTTAGCAATTCATCAATCTGCACATCATTCAACAAAGAAGACACGATTGCCGGTAAAGTATTATTAGAACCAAGAAATTTGTACCTCAAGTGTGGTGGAAGTGGTTTGAGCTCAAGGTGTGGTGGCTCCATGATTGAAGGTTTTGCGGGAGGGGTTGCTCGATTCTCTAAGTCAAGAGAAAGCTTCCTTGGTGCATATGTATAAGATCCACGCCCTTCCAATGCATTGACTATCTCCACATACCCCTCACTGTTTTCATCATCAAAGTTCACCAAAATTGCTGCCAATGCCTCGCTGAGGCCTTCTTCTTCCATTTTCATCTCAAAGGCATCTTCCACCTCATCAACAACATCAATTACCGAGATTCCGTCATATGCGCTTGGCAATTTCAAACCCTTGCTTGCTTGGAATGTGACTTCTTCATCATTCACTCGGAATTTGATTTCATGTCGTTCCGAGTCCATTAATGCTCTACCCGTTGCAAGGAATGGTCTTCCTAGAATGATAGGAATCTCTTTGTCTACCGCACAATCCAAGATGACAAAATCGGCCGGGAGGAGGAACTTCCCCACCTTCACTAAAACATCATCAACAATGCCCACGGGTTTCTTAATTGATCGATCGATCATTTGTAAACGCATGCTAGTTGGTCTTGGCAACCCCAATCCCTCTTGCTTGTAGATAGCAAGAGGCATCAAATTTATACTAGCACCGTTGTCACAAAGTGCTCTAGCAAACTCTCTCAACCCAATGGTGCATGGGATAGTAAAAGCCCCCGGGTCTCCCTTTTCCTCCACGTTTGATGTAGCAATTATCGAGCTTACCCGATGAGTAAAATTTACCACCTCATTCTTTGTTGTTCTCTTCTTTGTCATCAACTCTTTCAAATACTTGGCAAACCCCGACATCTCTTGGAAAGCCTCTAAGAATGGGATGTTCACCGACAATTGTTTCAAGATGTCATAAATTTTTTCAAATTTTCCATCATCCACTCTTCGTACAAGCTTTTGAGGAAATGGGGGATTAGGTCTAGGAATTGGTGGAGGAGCTTTTGGGGTCTCCTTCACCTTTTCCGTGGTCTCTCCATTTTTTTCTCTTTGAATCTCTACTTCTTGGGGGGCCTCCTTAACTTCCACTACAACCGGCAACTCACTTCGTGCTTCCATTTCTTGATCAACGTTCTCAACATCAATCACTTGCTCACTCTCATTTTGGAGCACCTTACCACTTCTCGTTGTGATGGCCATGCAATGAGATGTCGACCCATTTAGGTCGCTTTTTGGATTGACCACCGTGTCACTCGAAAGAGTGCCTTTTTGTTTCGGAATTTGTTCTCTTGATAGATCTCTCATTTGCATTTCAAGTTTTTGAATCGAAGCGGTGTGTGAACCCACCACCTTGGACATGTTCCTCATTGTTGCATCACTTTTCTCTTGATTTTGCAAAATTCGCTCTAGCATCCCCTCCATTTTGGATTCCTTTGATGGCCCCTCCTTGTATTGTGAAGAGTTGGAATATTGCCCTCGCGGTGGTACATAAGGATTGGAACTTCTATTGGAATAATTATTGTTATTGTTGTTCGAAGTTCCTTGGCCACTTTGCTCATTGCGCCAATTTTGTTGGCCTTGCCCTTGCGGGTTTGGCCTCCAATTGCTTTGTTGACGATAACCACCTTGAGAGTTTTGGACAAAATTTGCTTCTTCAAAATCTTGATTCCCCATTGATTGTGTGTCTTCCACCATATTCACCTTTTTTGTTTGACTTTCCGTGAACATCTTTGTCAATACATCAATTTTTGTGGCAAGACCAGCAATCACTTGGTCTCTCTCGTTGTTCTCCTTTATCATGTTTGAAAGAGAAGGAGTACCATAAGAGATCCCACCACTTGTATCTTCCGAATGCCAAGCTTGATTGTGCTTAGACATCTTGTCTAGAATTTGAGTAATCCTAGCAAATGACTTGTCCATGAAGGACCCATCCGCGACATTCTTGGCAATTGACTAGGAGAGCGGGTCTAAACCCATGTAAAACTTCTCCATCAAAATATGTTCTGGGAACCCATGATTTGGTGATCTCACAAGGTATAATTTGAACCGATCCCATGCCTCATGTAAGTGTTCCCCTAGCATTTGCTTGAAGAAAAAGATTTTATCTCTAAGATCCGACTTCTTGCTATCCGGGAACCACTTTGCCAAAAAGGCTCGGACAAGCCCAGGCCATGTAGTGATGGTATGATGAGGTAAGTTGTGAATCCACTTTCTTGCCTCTCCCGCCAATGAATACTTGAACACACGCAACCTCAAAGCATCATCCGTCACATTGGTTTGTTTGTGCATCGCGCATATACCCAAGAAGTTCCTTAGGTGTTGCGTCGGGTCATCATCCGTTGAATTATGGAACAATCCTTCCGCTTTGAGCAATAGAATCATTCCATGATCCACTTTGAAAGTAGATGCACCAACTACCGGAGGGAGGATAGCGTTGGTGTCGTTAATATATTCATCGATGTCGGCGAACGGGTTCTCCTCTTCAAAACCGTATTCCCCGGCAACGGCGCCAAAATTTGATACGCTCAAATTACACATAAAAATAGTGTAAAGCGGTCGAAGTCAAATATAATAACCCAACAAGGTTAGGGTCAAATCCCACAGGGAATAGGCGTGAAAAGTTACTTTGATAGTGTGGTTTTTAACTCAAATCTTATCCCTATTCCGTTAATGTAACAGGAGTATAGGAATTGATAGTGTAGTATTGCAATTGTGATAGTAACAAAGACGACTAATTAAAGTTGTAATTAATAGGATTGACTAAACCAAGGTTGTGTCCCCTTTAATGATGTGTAATGCTAATGGGTATTAATATGATATATTTCTAATGGGAAGTCCTTAGATATGCAAATGATTTCTAAATGACTACTCAATATTTTCAAATAATAGGGTAGTATTTCCTCTCTATGATTTTCCCAAATACAAAAGAGTTGCAATGAAGACCAATCACTTAATACCAAATAGGACCCACTTATTCCTAAGTGATTCTATTAAACAAGGTTTAAAGCCTTGAGTCTTTAGTATTTACTCTTACCAATTCTAACCCACTTTTCCAAGCTAAGAAAAAATTTATGGCATTTGTCAATGTTTGCAACCACTAACAATAAATGAAAAATGAAGAGTAAATAAATATCAACAACCCATTATACATATATTCAGGTTAAATACCCAAATACATAACACCCATTTTGGGTCCATAACCTTAGTATTTAAGGCTGGTTACACATGCTTAATGACAAAAACATAAAGGTATTAAATGTCATGAAAGCTTACAAAAACTCAAGAACCTTTTGCTTAAATTCTTCCAAAAGTGAAGAATATTCAATGGAGGGAATGTTGCTCTAAAACCAGACAAGAATGACCCACAAAATTCAAATAAATCTATTTATAGTGGGCCAAAAGTCGGGTGGAAAGCGGAAAAATACCCCTTCAGGCAAGCTATGCGATCGCATTCCTGTCGCAGAACAGGAATGCGGTTTGCATTCTTCCAAAGCTCATCGCATGTTTAAAACCCTATTTTCCAGGTACACGCCACATTGTTGATCTATGGTTCGCATTGTTGATATGCGATCGCAGAGTTGCACCGCATTTCTGAGCTGGACTTCTGGGCTCTGAGATCTTCGGTTCACTATGCGGCTCGCATACACGATCTGCGATCGCATAATGGACCGCATTTGTGCTCTTAAAACCTTCCAATCTTTCTGTGGCGTTCTGCGATCCACCAGGGCCATCTGCGGTCCGCATACGGGATATGCGGTCCCTCTTGTGCTTTCTGCGATTGCATTCTGCTCTTTTTTTTTTTTTTTTTTTTTTTTTTTTTTTTTTTTTTTTTAGCTTTTTGTTATATTTTCCGTATTCTTGAGAGTTTAAGCCTCATGCACTGCAAAACATCAAAATTCTATAAATATACAAGGTAAATGATCTTGAAACAAGCTATAATTTATGCAATTTGATATTAAATGTGCCATAATTCTCCGGCACATCAGTTTGCAAGGCGAAATAATGATCTTGTTCAGTCTAAGAAGTGATATAGGTTTTTTTTGTTTGTTGATCCAATTATACATTTATGACCCGCCTAATTGTTGTGTAACCTAGTTAGACCATTTTGGTCCCGTAATCATACTTATTTGGCGACCACACTACAAGCCTGATCCATTTTGTTTTAATTGTCTATCTGTTTGAGCTTGTTACCTCTCTTGCGCACTTGAATTTGTTATTAGCTTGTAAAAGCTAAGTTGAGGTATGGTCGGGTTTTTGAGTTGAACTATTGAAAAAGGAAAAAGGTGCATTGTTTGAAAAATATTGAGAGCCACTTGTAGGGAAATGAAAGAAAAAATTGAATGTGCTTGAAAACAAACCAGTACTTAGAAAAGAAAAAAATTGATTCCTTTCTAGTGGTAGTTCTCATCTTGTTTGTGCTTAATGATATTGGGAGATTAATGCTATTATGTGTGAAGGTTGGTGTTTGGTTCAACACAAGGATGGGGTTTAAATTATTAATGTATATGTATTAAAGCTTTAGGGAGGTATAGTCACTATATCCAGATATATCCTACCCGGTCCATAGCCTATATTACAATCAAATTAAGTCCTACTTGATCTTTGACTGAATGAGCTCAATTAGTAGAGTATTATACTACGTGCATGCATATGGTATGTTTTCTATGGTGCATGAATTTTATTTTTGAGAGTGAGTTAATTCCTCCTACCTTGAGTTCCTATTTGTTTTTTGAATGTTGTTGTATGTGGAACTACTCCTTCTCTTTGGTATGAGGGAACATGATTTGCGAAGAGAAGGCAATGTCTTTGGCCTCTGAGTTAAAGTAAGTAAGCGGGTTTTTGAAAAATATGTGGTGCTTTTTAGTTGAGTCTTGAGGATAGGATGTTATAATAGGGTGCTTGGTTTTTTTAAATATTCTTGGCATGTTGAGTCAGGGAAATTGTTTGATAAGAAGGTCGTATCTATATGAAGTGCAGTTTGATTGCTTGAGGATGAGCAATGGTGTAAGTATGGGGTGTTGATGGTAGACTAGAACCCGTATTTAGTCATAGTTTGCACTCTAATCATTCATTTTACTTGTATTTGAGCTTAAATGATGGTGAATTGTACTTATTATATGTTATACGCCTTGCATGAAGTGATTTCGAGTTAAAAAGACAATCGGGAGCTAAATCGAACAAATTGGAGCTTTGAAGTCTGAGTAAAAGTGGAGAATAATCTGGGATCATGTTCAGGGGTTGAGAACCAAGTCTGGATATCAAAAAATGATGAATTTACTCTGTAAAAAAACAACAGTCGCGCCGCATGCGACGCGACTAGGCAAGATGGCCAATCGTGTCAGAAACGAGTCCCTTTAATTTTCCACTGGCCACGTGACGTGCCCTGCGTCGTGCCAGTGTAATTTTTGTTGATACCCAATTTTTCCATATAATATTTTTTAAATGCATATATACCTTCAAAACTATGCCTTAACATCAATTGATATTTTTCCCTTCATTTCTACATCTTTAAATTAACTTGTCCAGTATTTTATTTACATAAATAATTACAAAATTGCATCACAAATGACTCTATAATATTTCATGATTTAATTTTTCTATTTATAGTCATATTAAGCTCGAATATTGCACAAATAGCCACAATTACATTTTGGGGTTACAATTGCAATAACTTTGCAACTATAGCTCATGCATGCATTTAAATTATTTTACCAGAAAATAGCTCATTATATTTTTTAAATGTCGAGTAATTATTTTAAAACACTTCTATGCATAAAAAATATTTTTATAATTTGTCAATTATTTTATAAAATACTTTTAATAAATTGTTTGGATATTTAAAACCTAACCCCTCAAACCAGCCCAAAACCCCTCTAATACTAACCCAAAGTGCTGGCCCAAACCCCTTTTTGGCCCAATCTGCCTACCCCGACCCACTAGCCCGTTCAATCGTGGCCATTGATCATTTTGATCAACGGTCCACGATTATCCTTACCTTAATTAACCCTTCCTAACCTACCCAAACCCTTTAATTATTTTCCATCCCCCGCCGTCATCGTCTCTCTCATCTCTCAACTCTCTCTCGACCTAACCCTAACCCTAACCGTCGTCACTGGTGTAAACCCCCTCCTACGGTGCTCCTATGTCTTCTCCGACCACTCTTGGTCTCCCACACTCCATGGCTCCTCGATTCCATGAATCCTTGAGAGGATCTCAAGGAACTCCAACTGGTCCTGGTTCGAAACTTGTTTACCGGCCGTCTCAGGACATTTTCATTTGTAAGTGAAGGATATCTCCTTGTTTTGTTACGAATCTATGGGTTCTTGACCTATTCTCTGATATCTGCTATTTTCTGAAAAACCTAGCTCGATATTGTCAATTCTTCATAGATCTTTATAGATCTGAGATGATTCGAATGTTATTAAGTGTTTTCCTTTAAAAAGCCCTTGTTTTAATTGATTATCTTGATTTTTGTCACTCTTTCTAAACTAGGGTTTATCCCAGACTTTCTTCAAAGATTTTCTAACCTCTCAATGTTTTAGTAATTGTTCTTTCATTATCGTGACTGATTTTTGCAAGAATATTCAAACCCTAGTTGATTCTATGTGATATACTGGTTTCTTCAATCTTTGCTTCGATTTTGTGTATTTCTGTGCTACCAGTCGTATTAGTTAACTCTATCTTTTGGACTTAAACATTTTCCTTGTTAAATCCACTAGTTTTATGGTTTTGCCGTAATAATCTCTGTTAGGGTTCAAACCTGCTTTTCCGGTTAAGTTCTATATTTCCGTGAGGTCTTACTTAGTTTAATTTCTATTTTATGGAATTTGAGTAATTCTTTACGGAAATCAATATTCTTTTGAAGGTTTTGCTGATTACTTTACTCTGTTAAGATTCATATGCATAGATTTTATTTGGTTCCTTATTTATGACTATAGTTGATCGCACCCGCCTTAATTAGTTGTCCGAATAATTTTGGGATTTTTACTGATCCTCTATTTGGTACGATTTTGATTCTTTGCCTTAATTAAACCCTCTTGTTGTTACCTTTAATAAAATACCCCTAATTAAGGGGTCTATTTTGGACTCCCTTATGTTAATGGATTCTGTGATCCTGTGATTGTCCTTAATTGACTGAATTCTGATTCTTTTACCTTATTTGTTCTACTCCTAAAGTTCTATATATACACTCTTGTTTTACCTCTCAAGGGACACAGACAGTAGTTCAGAATACACACACACACTCAAACTTTCTCTCTTCTTCCTACTACTTGTGCTAATTTCTTGTCTAGCCGGCTGAAAGCCAAGGCTAGACTGTGGAACTCTACTTCCTTTACTTTCTGTACCTTACTTCCTTATCTGGTATGTTCTTATTTCAATTCTTAAATTCAACTCTATGTGCTCCATAGTTGTTAAATCTATGCCTATTTTCGTACTATTTAATTGATTATGTATTTAATTGTTCTATTTGTTTCTTGCTTTGATCAGTATTCCTTAGTTTTACCCCTTTTCTTTTGTTCAGTATTAATAATTATATCTAGGTCTCAGTCTTTTTTTTGTTACTTGAGCCAAATGTGAACTTGAGATCTTGTTTGCTTCCCCCAACTAGTATGTTCATGTTGGACTCCTGATGTATTGGATTAACCCTAATTGGCATGGCTAATTATGTGTATTAGACCACTGCCTCAACGTGACTATTCCTATACTCAGTCTCTATGTTTTATTATCCATCACCACTTTAATTTCAAGCATGATTCCCTTGCTAATACTTTGAAACAATAGTTTTTGTGTTATGGTTGTCAATCAGTTCCTATTTGTTCTTTGTGCTTGCTGGTTAATGTGCTTCCCCCCTTACCCATGTTCATGTGTTTCTGACTTAAGCCCATATGTTCCCAACCCCTGATCCCTGTTTGTGAACTTGTTTGTCTTCACTTAGAGTTAAGTAATAAATAGTTTTGAATCTGGGCACTCTAAGTGTTATGATTGTGTGGTTGCTTGTTGAATCTTTCTTCTTCTCAAAATTGTTTCCAAAATTGTTTTCACTCTTAACATTTCTAAGAACTGTTTCTATTCTTGAAAAACTTTTCACTCCTGAAATTTTTACCTCTATACTATTGTTACCAAGTTCTTCCAAACTATGTCAAGCTTTCTCACTTCTACTCTTAGATTACTTAAGTTCTGCCCCTCCAGTGTGTGTACTGCCTAGGAATCCATAAGATTCCTCCGAACTCTGGCATACTGGGGCTGGACTTTCCACACTGCACAAAATCACTTCCCTACTCAAAGGATCTTGGTGTGAGCATTGCCCGGGATCCCTGAGGTCCTTGTAGAACTTTGACACACTAGGACACCATATTGGCTATGAGACTTTGGCATCCTGGACTGTTTTGAATGCCTGGTATTTCCAGGTTCATTTTGGGCCTATCTCAGGCTCCCTATATCATAACTTATATTTATTATGTAATTCATTCATTTATGGTCTGTAATAATAACCTTTGCAAACAGATATTGGGAAAATTAGTAAAAGGGGAGGGATTCTTATATGAGTTTTGTGGGGAAACCGGGTAAAATCATGCTTTAGGTTTATACTATGTTTACTTACATTAGAAATCATTCTTTTAGGTTTAAACTATGTTTATTTGCATTAGAAACCATGCTTTTAGGTCCACTTGGCATATTACGCAACATGTTATAGGTACATTACCTCATTTGTTACGAAATTTTGCTTCTGCATAATCATGATCACCTAGAAATTTTGTTATTAAGTTACTGATGTAATTCTGCTTAATAAAAAATGTACATCCTTTGTGTACATTAAAAATCCTGCTTTAGGACTGTGTTTGTATTCGCTTTATCATGTCTACGTTGCCTAATCAATAACCGTCATGTCTATAAGAATGTTTAAAAGAAATTTCAACGCCTAGACACCATGTTATAGGATAAATAATTAGCACCTAGACAAGCATGTTTATAGGACGTATTAAAACTCAAACTGTTTGCTTTCCTTTAATCAATTTCCAAAATTTTGTTTGCATTTTTAGACAACATGTTATAGGGTATCCTTGAAACACGCCTAGGAAATCCTTAGGTAATTAAGGTCTTATAAAAAACTCTAAAACTAGGCTTTGCTTGTTTGTGACTACCCAGATTCAAGATGTTCTAAAAAATTAGTAGGCAAACTTATTAGGTGTCTATCTCTTTGCCTTAACATAATACTGCATATTATCTGTTTTTCATGCTCACCTAGATATCATGTTCTAGGACCTTTCTGAAATATCTGAAATATGTTGTTTGAGGCGTGCTAATTATCTGTTTATTTTTGGAGGTAAACATGAGCCCCCCCCCCCCCCCCCCCCCCCCCTTCCTCCTT
>ML260323.1:759-11995 GCA_005239495.1 Nicotiana undulata | reverse complement strand
GGTAGCTTCGGGCTAAGTGGGGGAGTCCCACCACCTGTAGTTGGATTGTAGGGTTGCGTCCTCATGGGATTGCAGAATTGCCGGTGTATCGGCAAGTTGTTACAGCTAAGGGAAAGGAGTTAATCAGTAAGTGAGCATGGCATATGATAAAAATGAGAAAATTGGTCCTATTGGACCAGGGTTAGGCTCTGGAGACTAAGAATTTGTTCTTAAGGCATAGGCAATTTGTAAGGATAGTGACTCAGTCACGTGCGTCATTGAAGAGCATGTTCATGTGCTAGAAGTGCCTTGGAGATGATTGTATTCGGGGCCAGCCAGAGTGGGTGACTCTCAGCAGCGGTCCTGATGAATTTGAAAGTTTGAAACTGTGGTGTGCAAGGGTACATGCAACAATATGATTAAGAATCGAGCTTTTGCAGTATAACCTCTGAGGAGAAGGAGACTAGTTGGAGTGTTCTATGTTATTTCAACACGCAGGATAGTGTTGGAAGAGTGAGAGAAATAGACTCCGAGTTGTAGAAAGATTTTTAGGAGGTTGTGAGACGGGTTGCGAAGTTTAGGAAGCAGGGTCTCATGAATCAAGGTCACTTGGGACGAGTGATGGTTGAGTTGCTATAAGTTGAAAGGAGATACTATTATCTTTGAGGCAATGAAAGATTATTAAGAGAAGATGGATTGGTTAGCCATGAGGAACGGTGCCTATTCGGCAGGGATCAGTTCGTTCGGTATGATTGGGCATGTGTATGGGTTGTACATATGTGTGTGGGGCTTGTCGGCCATCGTAATAGATTTCAGCCGAAAGCATTCAAATTCTATGGCCTGTTAGGTGTAGGCAGATCCCGAAAGGATTATGGTGGTTCAGACCACTACTAAAGGATTTGTATGTATTGTGAGGGTGAGAACTCACTTGTGTGTTGTTATGGTTCTCCTGAGTTGAAGCAAATAAAAGGTTTCTATATGTTATGAAGTGTTCACCCTATTAGTGGATCAGGAGTCATGATGGGATTCCTATGTCATCCCTTATCGGCACGTAGGTGTAGTAAGCGGTATGTACTGGAAGTAAGAATCGAGGTTTGCAGTTTGTGTTAACAAGGATGCCACGGGCTCAGAGGAGCAAGAGCAAAGGGTTTGAATGTTTAATAATAAGAAGATGTTGTCTTCAGTGTCACCTGAGATCGGTGTTGGGTAAAAGAGGCCTTGTATCCTGATTACGGGTCTTAAAATTGTTTTGCAGCCTTGGGGTGGTCGGTAGTATGGATGTGCATACTGGCTACCTGTGTGAAAAGTCGTGGGAGCGTGACCACGGGAAGATTATGTAAGTGTGACTTGTAGTCACCTGATTAATTGAAGATTTGGACCAAGTATAAGGAAATGCAATATTGCTTAATTGAGAATATATGCCTTAAAGGCGTTTGGTCCAGTTGGTTGTGGATTGTGGGTGTTTGTCCCGGCTTGATGATCGCTGTTTTGTATTATGAGAATAAGATTATGCCTTAAAGAAGGTGGGTTATTACGGACCCGGGTAAGGCTATCAGCCTAGTTCAGTGCGAGCAGAATCGGCTTGAAGTGAATGAATGGATTCAAATAAGACTATGGGCTTCATGCGAGCCAGATGTGTTCATTTATGTATAGCGCTCCTCAAGGGGGGGTATGGGGATATCAGGTGTTTTACCGTATTCGTCAAATTCATGNATTCAGCTCTGTGTATATATTTCTTTATGTAAATTCCATGATGGGATCGGGTGGCACGCCGCCACGGGTATGTTATTAGGGATCGGGTTGCGCGCCGCATCAGTATGATGTTGAGTAAGACTCCTATAATGATTATTCTTGTGTTTAACTTCCTGTTTCTCTGAGTAAAATTCATATTTATAGCGTGAGTCGGGTAGTTCCTTCCTAATGTTGTTCCCTTATGAGTCATGTTCGAATTGTGGCCTATTGGCGCATTGTGGCATCGTGTGAGACTGTTGGTTATGCCTGGGGTGATTGGTTATCTGAGCAGTTCATACTGGGTGAGACGAGATTCATAAATTTGGGATCGGTGTGATAGGATTATGCGAGTTTATTGCAAGGGAGTTGCCATTATTGGTTTGCAATGAGATGATGATCTAAGTTTAGAGAAAAGATTTCAACGTGTGGTTAACTCTGCAGTTGGTTAGGAATTTCTACACATTTCCTCCGTTGTGGTGGTATCGTCAGCATTATAGCAGGATGTATGTGTGTATCTTATAAGGTGCTTTGAGAGCATCAAATTCGTAGAATTCTGGCTATTAAGGTTCAGGGAGCGTCATTGTGGTCAGATGATGGATTATGCGGTGTATGGTGCTGATTCAGCAAAGATACACAGTTGTGTTCCGGTGCCTCGTGTGGTAGTTGACGTGGTGTTCACATATTAGAAGCAGGCATGTCAGAGAATTTCAAGTGTTGGAACTGGGGTCTAGGTTTATTATATGGATAAAAGGGAATATCTTCAGATTTTATCAAGCTAAGGTGCTCAACTGGGTTGTGGTAGCACGGGCAGGTGCACGAGGTCTTAAACAGTGATTTCAGATAACTCTGGGGCGGTTCATGGCACGTTTGAGGACGAACGCCTTTTTAAGTGGGGGAGAATGTAACGACCCGACCGGTCGTTTTGAGATCCAGCGTGTCGTTCAGCATTTGGGAGTCATGAACAGCTTTATTTCGGGTATTGTGACTTGTGTGTATTTTCAGAGTTGAAATTCAGGAGGTTTGGAGTTAAATTTAAAGGAAAATTCTCATTTCAGAAGCCTTAAGTTGAAGAAATTGAGTAAGACTGGAATCTCGAGTAAACGACCTCATAATCAGGATCCGAAGGTTCCAGCAGGTTCATATGATGATTTCGTACTTGGGCGTATTTCCGGAGCAGTTCAGCGCATATTGTGGTAAGTCAGTATTTTAAGGAAATATCCTAAGTTTGACTTGAAGTACATTTCAATGATATGGATATCTGTTTGGGATTCCGAGTCTGGGAATAGCTTCGTATGGTGATTCAGGAGTTGGGGGCGCGATCGAAAGTGAATTCGGATATACGGAAGTCAATTTAAGGTCATTTGGCTAAAGATAGAAAACTGAAGGTTTTTGAAGAATTCGACCGGAAATGGAAATTTTGATACTAGGGTCGGAATGCGATTCCGGAAGTTGGAGCAGGTCCGTAATGTCAAATATGACTTGCCTGCAAAATTTGAGGTCAATCGGACGTGATTTGATAGGTTTTGGCGTCGGATGTGAAAGTTAGAAATTTCAAAGTTCATAAAGTTGATTTCTTGTGCGATTCATGTTTTCGGTGTTGTTTGATGTGATTTGAGGCCTCGACTATGTCCGTGATGTGTTTCTAGACTTGTTGGTACGTTCGGACGAGGTCCCGAGGGGCTCGGGTGAGTTTCGGGGTGGTTTCAGACCATTTCTTGGCCATTTATAACTGCTGGTTTTTGGCTACAGCAGTGTTGTACGCGATCGCGGGGAATTGGTCGCGATCGCGGTGAGTAAAATGTGAGAAACGGGGCAGTGAATCGCGATCGGGGAAAGCCTTTCGCGATCGCGTAGAGTAACTCTTCTGCTGCACTGACTCGACTTCGGAGGCTCATATCTCACAATCTATAAGGAATTTTGCGATGGTATAAAAATGAAAGTTGTAGCCCTTTCTGTCTAGTTTCTAGGAAAGTAAAACATTCGTGATTTGGATTGTGTACAAAGAGATATAGCTGTTACACTACAGGGTGTCTGGGAAGTTTGAAGAAGAAGGTTGTGTTGCACATGGGCTGATTTCGACAGATTATATCTAAATATCTATAAGGAATTGGAAGATGACAAACACATGAAATTTGTAGATATTTGAGTCTAGTTTTCATAATATTTAACCATTTTTCATTTGGAGTTGTGTGCAAATAGTTATGTCTATTCTACTGGAAGATGTCCGGGCAGGCTGGGCAATTGTTCTCCGCGATCGCGAAGATAAAATTTTGGGCTGGAAAATTGTTCTTCGTGATCGCGATGAGTAAATACCTGGGTAGTGTTGTTTCAAACCGGGATTTTGGTCATTTTCTTCATTTCTTCAAAGCCATGGGAGATTTTTGGAGAGCTTCAAGAGAGGAATTTCGTTATCTATGTTAAGGTAAGTTACTCCTACTCATTTCAAGTTAGATACAAGATTACTGCATGGATTAGAACATGGAAATTAGGGAAAAATTTGAGGAAAATTTCGAAGAAACCTAGAATTTGGAAATTTGGATTTTAGCCACGAATTGAGCATGAATAATTGAGTAAAATGTGTAATTGAATTAGTAAAGCTTCGGGTAGGGATTTTCTTCAAGAATTTTCGAGGTCCGGGCACGTGGGCCCGAGGGCATTTTGGTCATTTCATTGAGCCGGGCTGAGGAACTTTGTGATTTGAATTGGTTATGACCTATTGAGTATATTTTCATTGAATTATCATTATTTGGATAGTTTGGGAGTGTTGCGCATCCATTTTAGTCGTCGTGGAGGCTTAGAGGCCGGTGATGGATCTTTGGAGCGAGGTGAGTCTCCTTTCTAACCTTGTAATAGGGAACTGTCCCCATAGGTGTTCTACATGCTGTGTGTAATTGTTTGTGGGGGTTACGTACGCACCAAGTGACGAGAGTCCGTACGTAGCGGCTATTATTGTTATGTCCGGGTAGTTAGGCCCCACATCATGCCTTGTGTTCTCCTTATGATGTGTTGTATGTTATGAAGTCTTGCTATGTGTAGTTTTGCTCCTCTGAGATTTCGTGGAATTCAAAATAATATAAAAAGAATTGTTTTACAGAAATAAAATGAAAAGAATTGTTTTACGGAAAATAACATGAAAAGAATTGTTTTATGGAAAATAATATAAAAAGAATTGTTTTACGGAAAATATAATGAAAAGAATTATTTTACGAAAAATAAAATGAAAAGGACTGTTTTACGGAAAATAAAATGAAGAGAATTGTTTTACGGAAAGTAACATTAAAGGAATTGTTTTACGGAAAAATAAAATGAAAAGAATTGTTTTACAGAAAGTAATATGAAATTATGAAACATATGGGAGCGGGCCGTACGCCACGGCGGAATTGAAATGAAATTATGAAATATATAGGAGCGGGCCGTACGCCACGGCGGAATTGAAATGAAATTATGAAATATATGGGAGTGAGTCGTACGCCACGGCAGAATTGAAAAGAAATTGTGAAATATATGGGAGCGGGCCGTACGCCACGGCGGAATTGAAATGAAATTATGAAATATATGGGAGCGGGCCGTACGCCACAGCGGAATTGAAAAGAAATTATGAAATATATGGGAGCGGGCCGTACGCCACGGCGGAATTGAAAAGAAATTGTGAAATATATGGGAGCGGGCCGTACGCCACGGCGGAATTGAAAAGAAATTGGGAAATATATGGGATCGGGTCGTACGCCACGGCGAGTGTAGAAAAGTACCTTATGGGAGCGGATCGTACGCCACGGCGGATCTAAGAATTTGTGATTATTGTTTTCATTCAATGGTCTTACTTTTGAAGGTGCTTTATTGTTTAAGTTCAGTAACTGTTTAGATTTTTTGGTTCTCAATACGTGTACTTGTTGCTTATTTCCCTGACATGCCTACCATATTTCATCATATTTTATCATATGTTATTACTGCTGGACCCTAGTGAGTATCGAGTCGACCTCTCGTCACTACTTCTTCGAGGTTAGGCGGGATACTCACTGGGTACATATATGTATATGTACTCATGCTACACTTTCTGTGCATTTTGTTGCACAGGTACCTTCATAGTTCAGCGATTGGTTTGGAGACTTGCTCGGGCTGCATTCGTCCAGAGGCGTTCCGCAGTTGACAGAGTCTCCTTCTTTCTATATCTTTACATTGTATCTCTATTCCTTTTGTCCCATTTATTTCTCGGACAAGAGTTGTATAATTGTATAAATTCTTAGAAACTGCTCATGTACTTGTGTCGCCGGGTTTTGGGGATGTGTTGAGTCTTGTCTTATTGAACTAAATGGAGTTCCTATCGTGTTTAATTTACAATAGTTTATTTATTTGATTATGAAAAGCAATAAAGGAAACGACTTCGAAATTGTTAAACAGGATGGTATTTCAACTGATCAAGGGGTTGGCTTGCCATACTATGGTGTCCGGTGCCATCACAACCCATAGATTTTGGGTCGTGACAGTGACATGGTTCAAGACATTGCAACCTCTCATGCAACACTATTTTGAGGGTCCTTCTCAAAATTCTGCCCCAGTTTGATGGTTTATGATTCTGACCGTTGCGCATGTTGCGATCGGCTGAACTCGCTTCGACATTTTATGGGTCCTCCTCAAAATTCTTCCCTGGTTTTCAATTGGGGGGGAAATGAGATTTTTATTTAATTGTGACCGAACCCATAGGGCTGCCTACGTATCCCCTCTTAAACGGGAATCAGGTCAGGTATAGTTCAATTTACATCATTGGAGGAATATCATAAAGAATTACACATAGTAGCGCTTGACTGCATCTGAATTGATTGGCTTTGGCCATACTTCTCCATCCATTTCTGCAAGTATAAGTGCTCCTCCTATCAATACTCGGTGGACCATATACGGACCTTTCCAGTTAGGAGAGAATTTTCCTTTGGCTTTATCTTGATGTGGAAATATCTTCTTCAACACCAGCTGCCCCGGTGTGAACTGTCTCGGCTTGACCTTTTTGTTGAAGGCTATGGACATTCTATTCTGATAAAGTTGAACATGACATATTGCATTCATCATTTTCCCGTCTATGAGGGCTAGTTGCTCAAAATGATTCTTTATCCATTCTGCATCAATGAGCTCAACTTCTTGTATGATTCTTAAGGAAGGAATCTCCACTTTGGCAGGAATAACAACTTCCGTACCATAAACCAGCAAGTAAGGAGTTTCCCTAGTTGACGTACGGACCGTGGTGCGGTATCCCAATAAGGCAAATGGTAACTTCTCCTGCCATTGTTTGTGCTTCTCTATCATCTTTCTCAATATCTTCTTGATGTTCTTGTTGGCGGCTTCTACAGCTCCATTCATTTGAGGTCTATAGGCTGTGGAATTCTTGTGCTTGATTTTGAATGTCTCGCACATGGCTTTCATCAGATCACTGTTGAGATTGGATCCGTTGTCGGTGATGATTGACTCTGGAACTCCGAATCGAAGGAAAATACGGTCACAGACAAAGTGTGTCACGACTTTCTTAGTCACTGCCTTGTAAGATGCTGTTTCGACCCATTTTGTGAAATAATCAATAGCTACCAAGATGAACTTGTGTACATTTGAGGCAGTATGCTCAATCGGTCCAATGACGTCAATTCCCCAGGCGGCGAACGGCCAAGGTGAGCTTGTTACATTGAGCTCGTTTGGGGGTACCTTTATCATATCTGCATGTACCTGTCATCGATAGCATTTTCAGACATACTGGATGCAGTCCGCTTCCATGGTCATCAGAAGTAACCGGCTCAAAGTATCTTCTTGGCCAAGACAAAACCATTCATATGCGGGCCGCATGTCCCAGCATGTATCTCTTCAAGTAGCATGGAGGCTTCCTTTACATCGACACATCTCAGTAATCCCATATCGGGAGTTCTCCTAGACAGGGTTCCTCCGTTGTGAAAGACATTGTTGGACAATCTCCTAAGCGTGCGTTTTTTAGTATGATTTGCAAGCTCTGGGTATTCTCCCTTTGTTAGGTATTCCTTGATGTCGTGGAACCATGGTTTTCCGTCTGCTTCTTCTTCAACGTAGGCGCAATAGGCCGGCTGGCTATGGATTTTCACTAGAAAACGTCAATGAAATTCCTATCTGGATGATGTATCATGGATGATAGTGTGGCCAATGCATCGGCATACTCGTTCTGAATTTTGGGGACATGCCCAAGTTCTATCTTTGCAAACCTCTTTCTCAATTCCTGCACATGGTGTAGATATTGCAGTATCTTGGAATTCTCTATAGCCCATTCTCCTTGTACTTGGTGTATTAGCAGATCTAAGTCACCAACTACCAGCAGCTCCTGAATATTCATGTCAATGGCCATGTTGAGCCCTAAGATGCAGGCTTCATACTCTGCCATATTGTTGGTGCAGGAGAATCTGAGTTTAGCAGATACCGAGTAATGTTGACTAGTTTTCGAAACCAGGACAGCTCCATCGGCGACTCCTTTGATATTCGCCTCTCCATCGAAGAACATTCTCCAACTGTCATAGGATTCTACGATGCCTTCTCCTATGAATGACACTTCTTCATCACGAAAATATGTTTGCAGGGGTTCGTATTCTCCATCCACCGGGTTCTCAGCAAGATGGTCTGCCAATGCTTGTCCCTTGACTGCTTTCTGAGTCACATAGACAATCTCGAACTCACTCAGCAGGATTTGCCACTTGGCCAGCTTGCCAGTGGGCATGGGTTTCTGAAAGATATATTTCAAGGGATCCATCCTTGATATGAGATATGTTGTATAGGCACAGAAGTAATGCCTCAGCTTCTGGGCTACCCAGGTTAGAGCACAACAGGTACGTTCTAACAGATAATACCACGCCTCGTATGGAATGAATTTCTTACTCAGATAATATATAGCCTGCTCTTTTCTCCCTGTCTCATAATGCTACCCATAACGCAGCCGAAAGCTCCATCTAATACTGCGAGGTAGAGTATCAAGGGTCTACCTGGTTCTGGCGGCACCAAGACTGGTGGTGTTGACAAGTATTCCTTAATTATATCGAAGGCCTTTTGACAATCCTCAGTCCATATGGTTGCAGCATCTTTCTTCAGCATCTTGAAGATTGGTTCACATATAACCGTGGACTGGGCTATGAATCGGCTGATGTAGTTAAGGCATCCCAAGAAACTCATCACATCTTTCTTGTTCTTTGGCGGTGGTAACTCTTGGATGGTTTTAACCTTTGATGGATCCAATTCTATTCCTCGACGGCAGACGATGAACCCAAGCAATTTTCCATCTGGAACCCCGAATGCACACTTCGCGGGGTTTAATTTCAAGTTGTATTTCCACAACCTATTGAAGAACTTCCTCAGATCAGCTATATGGTCAGTGTCTTTCTTGGACTTGAGGATGACGTCGTCCACATAGACCTCGATCTCTTTATGTATCATTGCCACACCTCATTTTTCACCCGGTGAGGATAATAAGGGAGTTTTTCCAATTTAAGTGACATTATTCGATTTTGAAATTTATTTATTAGTTTCAGAGTCGCCACCCGGATTTTTTACGGTGTTTCGGGACACCATTTATTTATTTAGAAATCCCAAAACCGAGGAATTTTGACTCCGTTTAAATTGTATGCGAACCAGAAATCTGGGTAAGGAATTCTGTTAACCCGGGAGAAGGTGTTAGGCATTCCCGAGTTCTGTGGTTCTAGCACGGTCGCTTAATGATTAAACTTGGCCTAAATTGTTTAATTACTGTTTTTATACCTATGTGCATTTTTTATATCTTTTACCGCTTTAATTATTCTTTTGTATTCAAAGAATGGTTTGATACGGGTCATGTATGCGTAAACCCGTAGAGTTTAAAATGTGCCCAAAATCATGTCGCGCGGATGTGTACACAATTCTTGACGCTGAACTCGTTTAATAAGATAAATAAAATGCGCAAGCGCGTATTTTTGTTTTGTTGTCAACAAGAAACCGGAATCACGTCACGCGGGCGTGTACGTAATTCCAATAATTTTTTAGAAATTCGTTCCTAAAAGTGTCTCTACGAGTGTTCATTTTAGTCTTATTTGTGTTACGTAAACGTATACACAATTTGAGAAAAAAGGTATCTTTTAGTTGTTGTCACGCCCCAAATTTCCACCCTTTGGGCCGTGACTGCGCCTAACGTTGAACCCGCTAGGCCAGCCAACGTATAACTTGCAATAGCAATTTTTAAATCCTTTACAACTGAACAAAACGGTAATTCGTCACTTTCAACAAATTCCTGTAAGCATTTTCTTAATAAGGATAGCGAAAACTTTAAGAATGCGAAGAATAAAGACATGAATAAACTTAAACAACGAAAAACTTCCCACACTGGTAACTCTCAAACTTTATTGGGCCTTCCAAATCCCTTCAATTGTCTCACAACAGAGAAATAATTACAATATCTTAGCAAAACTCAAAATGAAATGATAACACATCTACAACGAACAATCCCAAAACTGGGGTGTCACAATCCCACGGACTAACTACTGGAATACTAAATACAAGTCTGGAAATGAAAATACTACACTGTCTTGGAAATAATAAGAAAGACAATGAAACGATAAAGGAGAGAAGCCTCGGGATCCACGAACGCCAGTGTATACCTTGAAGCTCTGACGTGGACTGAAGGTAACTCCCTCAGAACGCTCCACGGGGTCCGGTAGCAGGGTCTGCACAACACAAGGAAGTGCAGTGTAGTATCAGTACAACCGACCCCATGTACTGAGTAAGTGCCAAGCCTAACCTCGGCCGAAGTAGTGACGAGGCTAGACTTGACAGTAACGATAACCTGTCCTATTCTACAGCAGGTAACAGGGAATAACACAAAGCATGAGATAAACCAGCAAGTAGGGGATACGGGAACAGTAAAAGGGGAACAAATGGAATAAAATAGTCACATCGACAGATGGGGGTAATACAGCGAAACAATCCAATATAATTGACAACGAAACCAGATAAATATCGGGAAAGTAAACAATGGCACGGCACCACCCTCCGTGCTTTTACTCTCTTCCTCACAATGCAATTCAATCAAATGTAATGGCACGGCATCACCCTTTGTGCTTTTACTCTCTTCCTCACAATGCAATGTACAATAAATCATGGCACGACATTACCTTCGTGCGTATAATAAATAACATCATGGCACGGTATTTACCTTCGTGCTTATAATCAATAAAATCATGGCACGACATCACCCTTCGTGCTTTTACACTCTTCCTCACTATGCAATGAAATCAAGTATTATGGCACGGCATCACCCTTCGTGCTTTACACTCTTCCTCACCAAACAATAACAAATAGATGGAAAGGAGTACAGCATAGTGGAAACAAACAACTCCAAAACACCCGGCAAGGGGAAATATCAAGTAGTAATTCAAGAAATGTCCGGCAAGGGTCTCAGCTATAACCAATTACCTCAATCACGTTCTCAGCACTCGTGTTACCATTCGTATCAATACTTTCTCAAACTCAATGGCCAATACTTTCAATCAAGAGCAAGTTACCGAGC